>NIVC01002253.1:25000-48906 GCA_002269645.1 Macrostomum lignano | reverse complement strand
AAAACAAATTTCTAAAATTATCGAAAAAATCGGATGGGGATGTGAAAGTTGAAATTATGTGAAATTGTTGACTGCTTAGTTTAAAGAAGATGTAAAGCTATAATTACAAGCGAACTTATTCTTTTAAAAAAAGCTGGTGCTGAAATTTCGTTAAGAAAAAGTTACTATTTTTGAAGCTAGAATTTTTAATATGTTTAACTGGTTTGATCTACGATAATTACTCAGTTGGAACTGATTCAAATTACATTTAATTATCGTGATGAGTTTAGGACGACTGGAACCGCTACAGAGAATACGCATCAGTTCGCTGACGCTGTGTGCTTTTTGCAAGTTTCTCAGATGCTTATATTTAAGATTGTGTACTCGTAATACACATAGAATATGACTGCATCTTTACTCTGTTTATCATAAATACATGCACACTTACATGTAGACTAACGTGTACAAAATGCAAGTGCCGATAACATTTATATTTAGACGAATATATTTTAACAAGCATACTAGGTAACTAATTTACACCATTTTTTAACGTTTTATAACGCGAGATGGTTTTTCCCGGAAATTAAAAGTTAACATCGTTATCTTGAAATTCATCTGTGTTGAGCTGCATTCACAGAAAGTGCCTGTTAAGATAAATACTTAATCTGCCCACTTACCATACGTCGTGTCTTAAATTTATTTTCAAATAAAGAATATTAAATTATCAGGCGAAGAAATCCACATCAAACCTGCCCTAGCCTGTTTCGTATAAGATCCGAACTTCTGCTGTAACAGTTCAATTTGCATGACGCACTTGATGCATCTGTATGCAATTACATGTAGCTAGTTATACTCCTCTTCATTTAAATAGGAAGGCAATCAGCTTAAGAAAATTAGAAAACCTATCAAACTGACTCGATGCATTGATTCGCATTTATAATTTGATATCTAAGATTTCCAAATGATCCCTCGGGAGTTGTGTTCAAACATGGCTACTGCAAAGCACTCTCGTCCAAGTGTTGCAAGTGATTTTTTAAGCTTATATAACTTCGTCCAAGATATTTACGAACTCTTGAACGCATTCGCTTATTCTACATGTGCGCCTTGCTCTGTACTTGATGTGCGCCTAAAGTGTGATAAATCGTTCAGCCTGCACGATATATAGAATAATTTTTACAATACATGCAGATGATTGCCTGTATGCTATGTAAAGCATGTTTCTTAGAAAAAAGTCTTTAGAAAGTACAACTCACGACTCAAATTTAATTTGTTGCTAACAAATTTAGAATACTTTTATTAATTTCTTTTAATTTGAATTTTATGAGACGCTAAATTAGATTTTTTCTGGTATTTTGCGTGCCAAAAGCTAAAGCCAAAAGCTAAACACACCCTATATGACTCATCGTTATTGTCACTATACCGGTAGCTCCGATACGCGATTGATATTTTGGCTCAAGAGCCTGATTGACCTCTACTAAATTGCTAAGTTTGAAAATCTCTTGTACGCTCAGCAGGCATTGCGTGTCGAGAGCCACTTCACTCTCACAGCACAGTCAAAATTAGCCACGAACAAAAGAGATAATTGAACAGCAATTTCCAGCGCAAAGCGTTGTCAAAGCAAACTAATCATAGCTAAAAAGCCACTAGCAGTTACAATAGAAAAGTAATAGAAGGTAATAGTCATGCATGCTGATATTAACTTAATTTCTATAATTAACTCTGTCGAAAAACCAAACAGTTCTTAAATTTTGTTATATTTTTATTCATAAATTTTCAGCTGTAAAATAAAATTCGCAATCGCACAGAGTTAATAAGGGAGGATTCTGTTTTTCCATTGTTAGCTTTTAATTATTATTCCGCATCACCAAATCCCTGGCGGCTTCCTGGGCGGCGACCGCTTCCGGCTGACAGAGGAGCGGCAGCTGCAGGCAGTTCGCATCTCGTTCCAGACGCAACCCAACTCAACGCACAACACTGACAGTTCGCGTCGTTCCTCGTTGCTAATATTGTCCACAGTCTGGTCGGGATTCGAACCAACGACCTCTTCGTTAAGTTCGATGGGAGTAGCCGCAATCAGATCGGGCTGCGAACTCATCAGCAGAAAGCTGCAAGATAAAATTAGCAGAGCACAGTTTAAAATGCGTTGAGAACTCATTCTGTAGTTGCTATATTGTTTTAAATTCCTTGGTTTCTTGTTCGATGGATGCTGCTCAATTCTTCAAAACTAGAGCAGTCTTTGAGTAGGCTGGAGAGTGCTCAAATTTATTAGGCTTCAGGGTGTGGCCTCAGCTGATCTCTGATTGGTCTATCTTGATCCAACCATTTGTAAGTTTTGGGCCTACTAAATAAGTTCCGTTAGATTTGTTTTTACAAGGAACTAGAGAATTTTTATATGGTTTCTGGGAAATTAATTTCAAGGCTCATGGAAAATCATTAAAAAAACATTCCTGCTTTTTACCTGTTTCAACAAAACAGCTAAATAGTTTTTATGGAAGCATTCTGTGTTTAATTGCACTAAATCTACAGTACCTCGCCTTCTTTCAGAATTTCAAATTTCAAACGCATCTTTATCTAGTCTAAAAAGTGTACTTAAGTGAAGTATTTGTCTCTGGCGAAACAATTTTTGTCCAAATCCGTTTAGACGATACAACTATTTTTTTAGTTTCTCTGTTCTAGACTTTTTCTCGTGAAGTGAGTGACCTTTCCACAAACTTCCGTATCGTATGGTTATATATGATTTTTAAAGAAAATGTAAGTTTAAATTTTAAATGTAAGAGCGCAAACTTTGTCGTAAGCATCAGCAGTTTGAATTTGCGCTCACTGATTCTAGAAAATTCTTCCCGACATTCCGGATTCCAGAAAGTGTGATTAAATTATATATACTGGTAAATATAAAGCACCCAAGACCGCTGTCTGCAAAAAAACTTTATTCATTTTTGAAAGCAACTAATCACATAACAAATAAAGTTGGCTCACATCACGTCCTAGGAGATCAAGTACCATCACCTCGTGGCCAACCTTCCGGAAGACATCACCTCGGTCCTCTTGACGGCCGAGATCCTAGCCAACTACGCATCACTGAAGGCCAGTGTCTGCAGTATGGCGCAGAAGAGCCAGCCAGCAACCAGAGACCTGGGAGGAGATAAATCGTCAATTTTCCTCCAGCGTCTTATGGCGGAATTCAAACCACCAGCTACCCGACATGATAAAAGCCACTCTAATACTCTTGTCTACCCAGTGAATTCTGCATACACTTATCGGGTTTCCAGAAACAAACGCCCACCCTCAATCGCCTGAATCGCTGACTCAAAATGGAACCCAAGACGGTAGCCTATATTCCAACAAGACTCAGTGACGACTCAATCACCACTTGGAAGCCCAGCCGTGGCGGTGTGACTCTTTTCTGACCGGATCAATGTCAAGTCAGTTGCCGTGCGGACATCTTTTTGGGCTACAGGCCCACACCTGCCGTCGCTAGTGACCTTTTCCGAAGTCGTCTCTGGTTACCTTCCCCGCATGCTCTAGAACAAGACGACCCTAGCTCAGTCGCGGTCGAGTTCACCAGTGCGACACAACCAGATAACTTCGGGAAACTGGACAGTGCTGCCCAAATCGCAGCGTTGAGCAGTACCAGAGGCGAAATCGCGGTGGGCAAGCCTTTCTAGTGGTTAGACCTCAGATTTAGCAACCAAGCTCCATCCTTTCTCGTCGACACGGGAGCTGCCGTATTTATCACCCTACCAAAGTACCTTCACAAAGCTCTCCAAACTGGTAGACCCCAGAGACGAAGCTGCATACACAGACCCTAATTGCCACCAGCCTGCAGCTCCACACATTCGCAGTCTCTTTAGGTACCCTGAAAACTGCGACGCGCGTGTTTAATGGCTCATCAACCACTTCAAGGACATATTTTCCTATTTAGAGGGTGGTCGTCTAACTCCAGCCGAGAAAGTTAAGTACAACAACAGGCATCACCTCATCACCAGCCAGCACCTACCAGTCAGCACCGCTGAGTGAGTATGCCTTCATTGGCTTCGTCATCAGGTTGAAATCGTTGTGAGTGGCCTACTCCAATGCTCTGCGCTTTGGTGTCATCTGTTTATACCGCCGCTTTATTCGCAGTTCGTCAGAAATCGTGACTTCTCTTCAGAATCTCGTCACTAGAGAACTACATGTACAGTCACCGCGATCCTACAGATGGGATTGGACGCAGTGGACAAGAAACAAGTGGACAAGCCTTTTACTGCAACATTCAGATCCAAACTCCTACTCGTACGGCCTCATCAGGGATGCTTCAGCCAGCCAGCGTTGGCGCAGCTCTCCATCAAAATTAGAGTGAAGAGTCGACGCCTAAAGGCTTGTTCAGCAAGAAGCTATCCGCAGCCCAGCAGAAGTTTCGAACCTTTGAACCTTCGACATAGAGCTGCACTTTACGACGTAGGAGCCTTATCGAAGGACGCAAGGTAACGGTTATTTAGTTCATTGATTGGTAAAGGTCTTGACGGACCACAAGCCCCTAGTTCAGGCCTTCCACAGTGGCAGCCAATCTCTCCGAGTATGTCACCGATGACGTCTATATTCGTGGCTGCGTAAACATCGTTGCCGATGCTCTGTCCAGGTTCTCAAGCCGGATGACTGTCCAGCGCAAACAGTTGCAGCCGTAGAAGAGTCGTCACAGAAGGCACCGTCGACTTATGAGCCATCGATGCAGAGCAAGAACAGGACCACCAAGCTAGCGTCCCTCCAGCTAGCGACCTCCAGACAGCCGCGAAGGTCTGAGTCCGAGTCTACCGAAGGTCCGAGTCGACCGCAAGCGTAAGCTGTTAGAAGCATCTAGTACTTTATGTAAATGTAATAGGTAGTAAAAATAGGGTGTAGTAAAAATAGGGTAATATTCTAAATTTATTACAAGAAAAAATACTGAAAACTTCCTGTCTCGTAACGCATATTGCAGCGCAACCGTAAGGCGTAGCGTCTTTCTACTTTAGTTGTTCATTTGCACATGACTCCATACTCCCCACAAGCCCATAAGCATCTTAAGCTTTTAAAGTATTGTTCAAAACAAAATTATCCCACCCTTCTAGGAGCTACTTCTGGTGATTCTAGTATTTTAAACAAGCGGAGCCTCGAGTAACGTTATTTTTTCAATTACAGAACTTCATCTTCACCAAATTAGGAGCCGTCAGTCGGTTCACTTCCTCGAGTTGAATCACTTGTTGTCGATTGAATATCGTCTCGATTTTTTTACCTAAGCCAACCAACCCAACCAACCCGGATGCTTTTAGAACGGTCAATCATCCTTCTGGTTTGACTGACGCGAGTTTTAAAAAAATCACTGCAGGGAAGCTCACGCCTTCAAGTGGAAGCTTCATATTTTTCTGGCTTCTTTAAACGCGTCGGATTTTGCTTCATCAAGCGTGCCAATCAGGCAAAACTTAAACCATTTATGTGTGATTGTCTTGTAGATAAACATTTTGGGCTAGCAAAAATTCATACGTAGATCCAATAACGAAGAATTGTCAACCTCTCACTACAGACGATGTAGGTTAGGTTAGCATTAATATACCTTTTTGCGATCTAGTTTGCCAAAACTGCAATCAATTTTGACCGCGGAAAAATATCACTTATAATTTTGCTGTCTATGCCAAGTCTGCTCAGTCATGACCAGAGTTTCAGCCACAGACAACTCTTTGAAAACTGCAATCAATATTGCCAAAACTGCGACCTAGTTTGCCCATACCAAGTCAAGAAGAATTTTTATTGAGAATCAATTCGGAAGTGTGACGAAATAAACTGTAACAGTGAACAATAAACAGCGAGTTTATAATGGTAGACGTAGGCACAAATGCTCTCAATCATAGCATTGTTAAGGGACCTCTGCTTGGCACCTCCGCGAGGCAGAGGCTCTATACGACCGGTTTCGTTGAATTGTCCAACTATGTAAGTCACGGTTCTTCGTGAGATGCCCAACAGCCTACCGAAATCTTGCCAGTCCTCTCTATCCTGATATGCTTGAATCAATCGCTGCCGGTCATTCACTGAAATCCTGTTATAAGGTCCACGCTGGGCCATTCTTTGATCTTGCTATGTATGTCTGTGCAGTGTTTTCTCATGCTATGGGCAAACTAGGTCGCAGTTTTGGCAAAATTGATTGCAGTTTTCAGAGTTGTCTGTGGCTGAAACTCTGGTCATGACTGAGCAGACTTGGCATAGACCGCGGGCAGAATTGATTGCAGTTTTGGCAAACTAGATCGCAAAAAGGTATATTAATATAGCATTTTGCAGCCCATTTGGGCTTACGCGCATTGAATTTAATCCAAGATACGTTTGCCAATGTAACGGAGCTTTTGTCTATGGTAGCAAGGCTGGCGCAGCGGCATTTAATTTGGTCCAAAAAGCATCAATTTGGTCCAAACACTCGTGAGCCATTGGACAAACTCTTGCCTTCTCTCAACCGTCTGCAGGTTGTTGCGCACCGCTGGAATGTCAGCGTCTCTACCAAAAGTTTTCAGTTGCTTTTCCAGAGCTCTGCTGATAGTCGAAATCTGATAGCCAACTGGAGCTGTTCCCTCAACTTATGCTGCATTTTCTGAAACGTCAACAAAGGGTTCGTCTCCACTGCATCGAGTAGCAGTTGGACCTGAGGCTCTCGAGCAACTTTCCTTGGCGATTGCCACCCTTTCGCAGGCAATCTCTGCCGGCAGAGTTTCAACGCGCTGCTGGATGCTGTAAACCACCTTTTCTTTTACACTCAGCAACCTTGCAATGTCCTTTGGGTGTTCACCTCCGTCGAGTGCTTCGATCACAAGCCAATGACATTCGTTCAACGGCCTAGCATATGGTCCACAATTCTGGGACTGAGCTGCAAATGAACTAAATGACCAAATTGATGCTTCTTGGACCAAATTAAATGCCGCTGTGCCAGCCTTGCTACCATAAACAAAAGCTCTGTTACATTGGCAAACGTATCTTGGATTAAATTCGATGCGCGTAAGCCCAAATGGGCTGCAAAAAGCTATATTCGAATAATTGCACAAGGGCACCCCGTGGCGCAACGTCGTCAGTGACATCGTCCCATTTCTGAACATTCCGCTGACTCCCGAGCACATGCAAGCGCTTTAATACCGTACGCAGGCAAACACTCGTACACACGCTCACACTGGGTGTACAGCGGCCCTGACTTTCTAATCATTATGCATGCACACTCGCTATGCTTTGGGGGCTGTCCTTAATATACTGGCTGTGAATCACAAGACAACATGTACGCTCAGCACTAATTTTCGTGCACACAGCTGCCCCAAATGAACGCGACCCGCAAAATTAAGGAATCGAACCCAGGTGCCGTGGCGCGAGAGACAGACGCAAAGTCAAAATTCTTTGACCCATTTAGAGCATCCTTAGAAATAAATTTGTTGCTTTAATTTTACTTTGAACGAAATGAAACAGGAAGATAATTAGTTTGCAGAAACCATTGGGGGCCTCTTTATACTTGGATGGGACAAGGGGAATATTGGACACCCAACACGGGAGATTCTATTAATTTGAGACTCTATTAATTTCATCTCCCGGGACCTCGATAGGATCTCTCAGCAATTTTAGTCAACTGATCCGGCCATGCAGCAGCTATCGACTCCAGCTCGCATTCCAGGGCTCATGTTGTCGCCCATTTTGGCATCAGAACTTTTCAATTACGAGTAGGATTTGATCTTTGAAGTGGACATTAATGCGTGAAATAAGCTAGATTGCACAACTTTGGGTAGTGAACTGGCCTTGCTAAGGACGACAGTGGGAAGTATTCTATGCGAAACTCATGAAAATATTAGATTTCCGTATTATTACGGATTCTGTTGTCAAATTTTGTTTTCCACTTCTCGAATTTCTGTCTGTCCGAGAGGCATAAAAGATCAATAATCCAAAAAATATTGGCAGCTACCAAATATAGTAACGAGAAATTTCGATTAAATAAAAAGTTACGAGATCTTTAAAAGTTGAGAAGTACTTTTATTCATTAGGCCGTCCATTGCATTCAATAGTAACTTATTTTGAAATAAAATTTGGTATTTGGTAAACTAAATGCAAATAAAATAGTTCTGAGTAGCCGTTTTTGCTGCAATACAAAGAGTTCACCAGTTGCAGAAGTTATTTCTTTAGTAAAAATATTAATTTTACGCATAAAATTTGACGCGCATGTGTGTTGCGTCTACTATTAGTAGCGTTGCTTCGCATTTGTAAGTATTTTTCTAAAAAGAATCATTATAAAGGTTATAAAAGACATATATTATAACAAGCCAAAGATCATTTCTTCTTCTCCTTCGAAGAGCCGTCAGCTCTTGATTCTCCCATTCCGGGCTCCTCCGAAGTGGCTGCAGTGGCGTCAGTTCTGTGATGCACTTTTTCCTGCTGCACTTTGCACACAAATCGTCGCCTAGAATGGCATCGTTCGTTGCGCAGACCGTCGCCAGATAGGGTGACGCAGTTCATTGTCCAGGCTGGCTGATCCTGACTGCCTGCAGTGTTGCCGGTAGGCAAACCGTCATCGGTTTGGAGAGGATGACCGTTGGCCCAGTATGGATAGCCGGAGAGCTCACCTGAGAAATCGGTCCACTGATAGCAGGGCTGTGGGAATATTAATAATGTTCATTGCAAAAAGGGTATGAGCGACCTGGGACAATGCCTTTGCCGACATCGTGTTCAGGCAATTCTGCCCTTGAGCACACGCAAGCGTACTTTATGCAGGCACGCAGGTGCACAGGGTTAGCCCTTGAATCGAACCAACTTTATAAATCGAATAAGTTAGTTTTAGGTTTGTTATGTTTTAGTTAAATTGGTTTTAAGTGCTTTTGAATTGTCTTCTTTCTAGAGGTGAAACTTCTTACTTAGCACCATAAATCTATAAGATTCCCAAGGACGTCTCATAGACTACTTAAGTAAGAACTTTTTATCTGTAGTCTAATCAACTGATTCACATGTAGTATTATCAACAGATTTACCTGTAGTCTAATCGACTGGTTCACCTGTAGTCTAATCAACTGATTCATCTGTAGTCTTATCAACTGATTCACATGTAGTATTATCAACAGATTTACCTGTAGTCTAATCGACTGGTTCACCTGTAGTCTAATCAACTGATTCACCTGTAGTCTTATCAACTGATTCACATGTAGTATTATCAACAGATTTACCTGTAGTCTAATCGACTGGTTCACCTGTAGTCTAATCAACTGATTCATCTGTAGTCTTATCAACTGATTCACCCGCAGTCTTATCAACTGATTCACCTGCAGTCTGATCAACTGATTCACCTGCAGTCTTATCAACTGATTCACCTGCAGTCTTATCAGCTGATTCACCTGCAGTATTCCCAACAGACTTGCTCGTAATTTTCTGACCAATCTCGAAAACTACGTAATGCAGATGTCTAACCATCTACGAGCATTACATAAATCGACAGTACTTGTTTGACTAGTTTCGGCAGTCTTGCCCCGCAGCAGGTATATCAATAGGTTCCCCTTTATCAAATTCCCACGGCTGTACCTCATTCTCCCTAACAGGATAAGCGTGGCTCCTACGACAGGGACTCTGTCTGATTAAGCCAATCCACACGGTGCTTAACTGGCAGGTGTCCTTATCCAACTCGAGCGAGGCGATCAATCTGGCCTCAGCGGGACTGTGCACCGAAGCTAGATGACCGCCCAACTCGCGCTCGCAGTGCAGGCTGGCGTCGACGAAACTGGTGACAAAGTCGGACAACCAGTAGCAGTGGCCATTGAACTGCGACATTGGCGAGGAGCATCTGGAGAAGGGAGGAGGCAGTGTACAATACAGTAGATGATAGGATCAGCTTATAGAAACAGAAGTACCTTTGACCCGTGTGAATTGGGCAGGTTATACTGCCTCACACCATACTGATGATACATCTCCCACAATAAGCGGGTTACAAACGCTTGACAAACTAATCAAACGTCCTACACTACACTGATCAAACGTCCTACAATAAACAAATCGAACCACCAAATGTCCTACACTAAACAGATCAAACGTCCTACACTAAACTGATCAAACGTCCTACACTAAACTGATCAAACGTTTTACACTAAACTGATCAAATGTCCTACACTAAACTGATCAAACGTCCTACACTAAACTGATCAAACGTCCTACACTAAACTGATCAAACGTCCTACACTAAACTGATCAAATGTCCTACACTAAACTGATCAAACGTCCTACACTAAACTGATCAAATGTCCTACACTAAACTGATCAAACGCCCTACACTAAACTGATCAAATGTCCTACACTAAACTGATCAAATGTCCAACACTAAACTGATCAAATGTCCTACACTAAACTGATCAAACGTCCTACACTAAACTGATCAAACGTCCTACACTAAACTGATCAAACGTCCTACACTAAACTGATCAAATGTTCTACACTAAACTGATCAAATGTCCTACACTAAACTGATCAAATGTCCTACACTAAACTGATCAAACGTCCTACACTAAACTGATCAAACGTCCTACACTAAACTGATCAAACGCCCTACACTAAACTGATCAAATGTCCTACACTAAACTGATCAAACGTCCTACACTAAACTGATCAAATGTCCTACACTAAACTGATCAAATGTCCAACACTAAACTGATCAAATGTCCTACACTAAACTGATCAAACGTCCTACACTAAACTGATCAAATATCCTACACTAAACTGATCAAATGTCCTACACTAAACTGATAAAGTGTCCTACACTAAACTCATGATACGGCCAACCTATAATCTCCAGCATAAGAAGGCGCAGCTGACTCATTCTAAACCAAAATCTAACCACTGCAAATCAATTTACTGCCGAACGAAACTCACCTGCCAGCATCATGAACAGTAGAGGCAGTTTTGCACACAAACGGCAGTCTCTCGTGATAATGCTCGTTAGTCCAAGCCAGTCCTTCCGCTAGCAGAGCCCCAGCGTGTCGGTCTGGCATCGATTGCGTCGACACATTGTGACAGCTCTGATAGAATCCGGCATCCGCGGCTCCACTGCTGCCATTCCCCGACGATGAAGCTGCCGCGGCCTCGTCCTCGGTCCACTCGTAGCTGCTCGGCTCGCCAATCCGATGCAGATCCGTAGCGAACCGGCCAATCCAGACTCTCCGACATCTGGTTAGTCTGCCAATCAGGCGATTCTCTTCTGTCGAACGAATCGATACCAGATGCCCGCCCCAGTGGCGACAGACCAGCTCAGCCGGGTACCAGGCCTTCCGCCTGCCGACGTACCGGTAGCAGAAGCCGGAGTGTTCCAACCATTGCGAGTCGATCTCGTCTTCGCCAGTTGACGGCGAATTGCCGAGATAAAAGTCGTCCGATGCCATGGGAGGATCCGACGGTGCTGGGCAGAGGCCAAAAGCCAAGCGCGTCAGCTGATGATGGGATATCAGGGCTAACAGGATGGTTATGAGGCGGGATGGGTTAGCCATGTTATCGAACTTTAACTAGCTAACTCTCAACGAACTTTGCCAACTGGTGTGCTTGATTAAAACTGAACTAATTGCTTCATATTATTAGACTTTTATTCTGATTGTTTACAAGCCAATTCAAGCTTGATTATTGAGAGAGCTATGGCCATAGAACAAAAAATACTTTTAATTGCCTTTGCTTTGAGACACGAAAATGAATTTATCTGAAAATGAATGAAAATGAATATGAATCTATCTATCTCTCTATTAGATTATAGTATAGATTACTTCGCTATGGACTCTCAAACTGCTCAACTAAATTACACCAAATTTTGCACCCACCCTAAACTTACTACGGAGAATATCTTAGGCTACCTTAAAATTTCCTAACTAAAAGTTCTCAAATGTGCGATTTTTCACGAAATCCTACATAGCTCCGCTTCAGTTTTACCAATCCTCTTCAAATTTGATACAATCAATTTTCAACTATTTTGACACAATCGTATAAAATTTGGAGTCTCAGAGTTAATACTGAACGGCGCTGTGCACTTTTAAAGTTAGGCTTTTTTTTGTCAGCGAGAGAGCCACCCCAACCTCCGCCTGCCTCTTTCCCGATCTGCGCGCAGAGAGGGTAAATGGGTTTAAAAATAGACTATAGGCTCTCCATAGGCCCACAGTTAGTTGGAGGCTGAAACCGAAAGTGGGAGTTTGGGCCATAGACAATTACTAGCTTGGGGGCAAAAGAAGGTACTTTTATTAAATGCAGCGAGATGTGCAAAAATGGGGTTTAAAAATTGACTAATTTAATTTGGCTGCCATAAGTTTGCTCCACCTAAAGCGATTGACTTCAAAATTGAGTCATTGAGTCATTCTCTGTAAATTGAAGAGGTGTAAGGAGAGATGAGAGATAAAGGAGGAGAGAGGAGAGTGGGGAGAGGGGAGAGGAGACAAGAGAGGAGAGAGTATAGAAGAGGAAAAAGAAGAGAAGAAAGGAGAAAGAAAAGTTAGGAGTCAAAAGAGGAAAAGAAAAGAGTACAGAGGAAAGAGGTTAAAGAACAAATAAAACAGTAGAGATGACAGATGGTAGAGGGGGATGAGAGAGCAGAGACAAGAGTGAACAGACGAGAGATGAGAGAGTAAAGAGAACAGAAGAGAGATTAGAGGGAAGAGATTACAGAAACGAGAGGAGAGATGAGAGACAAAGGGAAAGAGAAGCTAGTGAGGAGAGGAAAGAGGAGAAGGCAGAGGGGAGAGGGTAGAGAGGAGAAGAGATGGGAGAGAAGAGAGAAGAGATAAGAGAGAGAGAGAGAGAGAGAGAGAGAGAGAGAGAGAGAGAGAGAGAGAGAGAGAGAGAGAGAGAGAGAGAGAGAGAGAGAGAGAGAGAGAGAGAGAGAAAGGGGGGAGAGCAGAGAGAAATGAGAAGAGAAAAGAGAGATGAGAGAGAGAAAGGGGGGAGAGCAGAGAGAAATGAGAAGAGAAAAGAGAGATGAGAGAGAATAGACGAGAGAGAAGAGATGTGCAGGAAGAGACGAGAGAAGAAGGGGAGAGAGAAAAGAAGAGAGACGACGTGATAAGATAAGAGAGATGAAAGAGAAGAGATGAGGGAAGGTAAGAGAGAAGAGGGGAGAGAGGAGAGAGGAGAAGGAGAGAGGAAAAAGGAGACAGTCTTTGTGTCTGTCTGTCTGTCTGTCTGTCTGTCTGTCTGTCTGTCTGTCTGTCTGTCTGTCTGTCTGTCTGTCTGTCTGTCTGTCTGTCTGTCTGTCTGTCTGTCTGTCTGTCTGTCTGTCTGTCTGTCTGTCTGTCTTTCTGTCTGTTGTCTGTTGTCTGTTAGTCGACTTGTCAGTGCGTGACAAAAGATGCACAGACTCGTAAAACACGGCAAATTTTATCATTTTTTTATAAAATCATTCATGGATACTAATCTCTAATAAGTTAGTATATTCCACATTTTATGTTAAAAGCAAGTTTTAACAAAATATAAGCATCTCTGCAGTCTCTCTGTGTACTTGAATGTTCTATAATAACGGAGTCAGTAAAGTGCAGGTAACAGAAGCAACGTCCTCCAGTGTCACTCGACAGCCAATCTTTCCAACGCAATTAGCGGAGACTCGAACGCCAGAGAAGCGCCAAAAGCGACCCCGTAAGAGGTAGCCAGGTAAGCCAAAAAATTCCCAACTGGAGTCCAGCTGTTCCATTGAAAGGTGTCTCTGCGAGCGGTCTCCATGGCGACAATGATAACTGGGTGCAGCAGATAGGCGCAGTAGCTCAACCGGGAAAGAGGGGCGAAAATTCCGGCTGACAGAAACTCCGAAACCAAGCCGCCGTTTCCGGTGCAGCAGGCCACGACTACCCAGGCAATGCCTGCGGGTTGCAGATGTTCAGATACTAACTAATTAACTAAGCTAGCTACCAGGTAACTAACTAACTAACTAACTAACTAACTAACTAACTAACTAAATAACTAACTAACTAACTAACTAACACACTAACTAACTAACTAACTAACTAACTAACTAACTAACTAACTAACTAACTAACTAACTAACTAACTAACTAACTAACTAACTAACTAATTAGCTAGCTAACTTAACCAATCGCATTCACCGCTCACCAATGGACCAAGCCAGCCTAAAGGTGGCATTATACAGAGACGCCACAGGCTGCGACAGCACCACAAGGCCTCGCTGCACATCGAACAGTCCGTAGAGCACACTGAGGCAGAGAACGGCCGCTGTAGCCCAGCCCAGCAGTCGCACAGACCAGTGCAGCCTCAGGCTGCCCCTCTGTCGTCGATATGGAAATCTGGCATCGACAAGCTCTGCCGACAACAGTCGATGAGTCAGCATACCAGCCAGACTGCCCACCAGATACGGTCCTATGCGGAACCAGGGCCGGATGTAAATTGAGTCCAGAGCGTCTCGGTTCCACATCTCCTCACCTCCAGTGCCGGGGCCAAACACCCCGATGCCAGCCAGTGTGCAGTAAACTCCCAAGCCGACACTGCTCGCAACGATGGCTAGCATAGCGGCGGCGACTCCCAAGGCTGGCCGTTTGGCCATGAGAGTCATGAATAGCGGGCTGACAGCGTAGAATTGCATGTCGTTGGCCAGGTACCAGCTCCAGGACATGCACTGGCGGGACGGTGTAAGAGGTGATCGGTTAAGCATTTATCAACTGCTTGAATATTCAGTTATTCCGTGGGTTATCTCTAAGCCAACACTTTTGACAATGATCTAGACATGCTATTGACAATGATCTAGACATGCTATTGACAATGATCTAGACATGCTTTTGACAATGATCTAGACATGCTTTTGACAATGATCTAGACATGCTATTGACAATGATCTAGACATGCTTTTGACAATGATCTAGACATGCTTTTGACAATGATCTAGACATGCTTTTGACAATGATCTAGACATGCATTTGACAATGATCTAGACATGCTTTTGACAATGATCTAGACATGCTATTGACAATGATCTAGACATGCTTTTGACAATGATCTAGATATGGTTTTTGACAATGATCTAGACATGCTATTGACAATGATCTAGACATGCTTTTGACAATGATCTAGACATGCTTTTGACAATGATCTAGACATGCTTTTGACAATGATCTAGACATGCTATTGACAATGATCTAGACATGCTTTTGACAATGATCTAGACATGCTTTTGACAATGATCTAGACATGCTTTTGACAATGATCTAGACATGCTTTTGACAATGATCTAGACATGCTTTTGACAATGATCTAGACATGCTTTTGACAATGATCTAGACATGCTTTTGACAATGATCTAGACATGCTTTTGACAATGATCTAGACATGCTTTTGACAATGATCTAGACATGCTTTTGACAATGATCTAGACATGCTATTGACAATGATCTAGACATGCTTTTGACAATGATCTAGATATGGTTTTTGACAATGATCTAGACATGCTTTTGACAATGATCTAGACATGCTTTTGACAATGATCTAGACATGCTTTTGACAATGATCTAGACATGGTTTTTGACAATGATCTAGGCATGCTATTGACAATGATCTAGACATGCTTTTGACAATGATCTAGACATGCTTTTGACAATGATCTAGACATGCTTTTGACAATGATCTAGACATGTTTTTTTACAATGATCTAGACATGCTTTTGACAATGATCTAGACATGTTTTTTTACAATGATCTAGACATACTATTGACAATGATCTAGTTATAGTTTTTGACAATGATCTAGACATGCTATTGACAAGGATCTAGACATGCTTTTGACAATGATCTAGACATGCTTTTGACAATGATCTAGACATGCTTTTGACAATGATCTAGACATGCTTTTGACAATGATCTAGACATGCTTTTGACAATGATCTAGACATGCTTTTGACAATGATCTAGACATGCTTTTGACAATGATCTAGACATGCTTTTGACAATGATCTAGACATGCTTTTGACAATGATCTAGACATGCTTTTGACAATGATCTAGATATGGTTTTTGACAATGATCTAGACATGCTTTTGGCAATGATCTAGATATGGTTTTTGACAATGATCTAGGCATGCTATTGACAATGATCTAGACATGCTTTTGACAATGATCTAGACATGCTTTTGACAATGATCTAGACATGCTTTTGACAATGATCTAGACATGTTTTTTTACAATGATCTAGACATGCTTTTGACAATGATCTAGACATGTTTTTTTACAATGATCTAGACATACTATTGACAATGATCTAGTTATAGTTTTTGACAATGATCTAGACATGCTATTGACAAGGATCTAGATATGGTTTTTGACAAGGATCTAGATATGGTTTTTGACAATGATCTAGACATGCTTTTGACATTGATCTAGACATGCTATTGACAATGATCTAGACATGCTTTTGACAATGATCTAGACATGCTTTTGACAATGATCTAGACATGCTATTGACAATGATCTAGACATGCTTTTGACAATGATCTAGACATGCTTTTGACAATGATCTAGACATGCTTTTGACAATGATCTAGACATGCATTTGACAATGATCTAGACATGCTTTTGACAATGATCTAGACATGCTATTGACAATGATCTAGACATGCTTTTGACAATGATCTAGACATGCTATTGACAATGATCTAGATATGGTTTTTGACAATGATCTAGACATGCTTTTGACAATGATCTAGACATGCTATTGACAATGATCTAGACATGCTTTTGACAATGATCTAGACATGTTTTTTTACAATGATCTAGACATGCTTTTGACAATGATCTAGACATGTTTTTTTACAATGATCTAGACATACTATTGACAATGATCTAGTTATAGTTTTTGACAATGATCTAGACATGCTATTGACAAGGATCTAGATATGGTTTTTGACAAGGATCTAGATATGGTTTTTGACAATGATCTAGACATGCTTTTGACATTGATCTAGACATGCTATTGACATTGATCTAGACATGCTATTGACAATGATCTAGATATGGTTTTTGACAATGATCTAAAAATGGTTTTTGACAATGATCTAGACATGCTTTTGACAATGATCTAGACATGCTTTTGACAATGATCTAGACATGCTATTGACAATGATCTAGATATGGTTTTTGACAATGATCTGGACATATTTTTGAAGATGATCTGGACATACTTACTAACCTAGACGTACGTTTTACACTGATCTAGACATGCTTTTCACAATGATTTAGACATACTTTTGACGATAGTGATCTAGACACACTTTTGACAATAGACATAGTCCAATTGTCTAAACATTTTGTACTGTTCTTATACTACTGACTTAAGCATCCTAAAATATAAATAAAGAAACTTTGAAGCAGAATTTTAAGACTTTTATAAGAAACCAAGCCAAAAGTTCTCACCATATCCCTCATGCTGAAAAAATTATTTATGTACAGCAGGTTGCGCCACCAAACAGTTCGGCAGTTGGCATCGAACCCGTTTCGCGGATACCTTGGCCCGTCGTACAGGTACTGGGCCAGGGTTGTGTACGCGCCCAGGACCAGCATGTAAGGGGCTGTTAGACGCCAGTACCTGTGGAGGGTCAGAAAGGATTATTTATAAAATTAAATTTTTTTATATATATTAGGCATAGACGAAGGCTTTCACAAAAACTATGATTATGGCCTTCAAATCCCAGATCCCCAGCCCTACAAATCCCAGATCCCCAACCCTACAAATCCCAGATCCCCAACCCTACAAATCCCAGATCCCCAACCCTACAAATCCCAGATCCCCAACCCTACAAATCCCAGATCCCCAACCCTACAAATCCCAGATCCCCAGCCCTACAAATCTCAGATCCCCAGCCCTACAAATCCCAGATCCCCAGCCCTACAAATCTCAGATTCCCAGCCCTACAAATCCCAGATCCCCAGCCCTACAAATCCCAGATCCCCAGCCCTACAAATCCTAAATCCCTAACCATACAAATCTCAGATTCCCAGCCCTACAAATCCCAGATCCCCAACCCTACAAATCCTAAATCCCTAACCATACAAATCTCAGATTCCCAGCCCTACAAATCCCAGATCCCCAACCCTACAAATCCCAGATCCCCAACCCTACAAATCCCAGATCCCCAACCCTACAAATCCCAGATCCCCAACCCTACAAATCCCAGATCCCCAGCCCTACAAATCCCAGATCCCCAGCCCTACAAATCCCAGATCCCCAGCCCTACAAATCCCAGATCCCCAACCCTACAAATCCCAGATCCCCAGCCCTACAAATCCCAGATCCCCAACCCTACAAATCCCAGATCCCCAACCCTACAAATCCCAGATCCCCAACCCTACAAATCCCAGATCCCGAGCCGTAAAAATTCCAGATACTCAAATTCAGTCTCACCTGACCCTGCTCACCTGTGCAAATAAAATCTCAACCAATTAATTCGTTTCAACTGCCCCCCTCGCCTGTCAAGCTCTCGCAGGAACAAGTAAGTAGCAAGGAGCCCGCTGAGCACAAAGAAGGTATCAACAGACACGGTAGCATTGAGCACGGCTTGAAAAGTCCAATCGTTCAACCACTGGGGTACCAGCTGGCCCAAGTTTGATGCGTTGATGAGGCCCACCATGTAGGTGTGACTCAGGATGACCCAGGACATCGAGATGAACCGGATTCCGTTCACGCATCGAAGGCTACTGGAGGCCTGTCGTTGGTCCATCAATTTGGCTGCGTTTGTCCTCACGGAGAAGCAGAGTAGGATGGACTTTAGACCGCCTAGATGGTTGTTTGGTGGTTCGATGGAAGTTTTAGCTGGTTAAAGGAGTTGGCACCGTTATTAAGGGAGTTAGTGCCATTGTTAGGGAAAAGGCGCCATTTTTAAAAGAGTTAGCGCCATTGTTAAGGGAGTTAGCGCCATTGTTAGGGAAAAGGCGCCATTTTTAAAAGAGTTAGCGCCATTGTTAAGGGGTTGGGGTCATTGTTAAGGGAAAGGCGCCATTGTTAAGGGAGTTAGCACCATTGTTAAGGGGTTGGGGTCATTGTTAAGGGAAAGGCGCCATTGTTAAGGGAAAGGCGCCATTGTTAAGGGAAAGGCGCCATTGTTAATTGGGTGGCGCCATTGTTAAGGGAGTTAGCACCATTGTTAAGGGGTTGGGGTCATTGTTAAGGGAAAGGCGCCATTGTTAAGGGAAAGGCGCCATTGTTAAAGGAAAGGCGCCATTGTTAAGGGGTTGGGGTCATTGTTAAGGGAAAGGCGCCATTGTTAAGGGAAAGGCGCCATTGTTAAGGGGTTGGGGTCATTGTTAAGGGAAAGGCGCCATTGTTAAGGGAAAGGCGCCATTGTTAAGGGGTTGGGGTCATTGTTAAGGGAAAGGCGCCATTGTTAAGGGAAAGGCGCCATTGTTAAGGGGTTGGGGTCATTGTTAAGGGAAAGGCGCCATTGTTAAGGGGTTGGGGTCATTGTTAAGGGAAAGGCGCCATTGTTAAGGGGTTGGGGTCATTTTTAAGGGAAAGGCGCCATTGTTAATGGGGTGGCGAAATTGTTAATGGGGGGCGCCATTGCTAAGGAAGAAGTGCCATTGTTAAGGGGGTTGGCGCCGTCTATTAAGGGAGTTGGCGCCATTGTAAAGGGAAAGATGTGTCATTGTTAATTGGGTGACGCTACTGTTAAGGGAGGTGGCGCCATTGTTAAAAGGGTTGGGGCCATTTCTGGGGCTGGCGCCATCTGAGGGGTAAATTGAAAATTCAGCAACATTACCCAGCAGCGGCAGCAGCCGATTCCGGCGCCTCCGCCCCGATTGTCTCGATGGATAACCGTGGCTGCTATCAGCGCCTCCTCGTCGCCCGCCGTCTCACTGCTGTCGAAATCGTTGTTCGCGCCATTGTTGTCGGCGTTGTACCCGACTGCGGCCGCTTCAGCTGCCACCGCGGCGGCCGCAGAGGAAGCCGAACCCGAGGCCTGCACCGGCGCTTTGGCGGCGGCCGCAGCGGCGCTTCTTGACCGGCTGCGCTGGTACAGGTCGATGCCCGTGCCGCCGATGAGGCAGGCGGCAATGAGGCTCAGGATGGCGCTTTTGTGATGTCAGATGAGAGAGGCTGACACTAATTTGGGGTCAATCTGACACTAATTTGGGGTACAATCTGACACTAATTTGGGGTACAATCTGACACTAATTTGGGGTACAATCTGACACTAACTTGGGGTACAATCTGACACTAATTTGAGGTACAATCTGACACTAATTTGGGGTACAATCTGACACTAGTTTGGAGTTCAATCTGATACTTATTTGGAGTACAATCTAACACTAATTTGGGGTACAATCTGACACTTATTTGGGGTACAATCTGACACTTATTTGGGGTACAATCTGACACTTATTTGGGGTACAATCTGACACTAATTTGGGGTAAAATCTGACACTAATTTGGGATTTAATCTGACACTAATTTTGAGTACAATCTGACATTGATTTCGGATACAATCTGACACTAACTTGGAGTACAATCTGACACAAAATTGGATACAATCTGACACTAATTTGGGATTTAATCTGACACTAATTTGGAGTAAAATCTGGCACTTATTTGGGGTACAATCTGACACTAATTTGGGATTTAATCTGACACTAATTTGAGCACAATCTGACACTAATTTTGAGTACAATCTGACACTAATGTGACTGCAATTTGACACGATAAAAATGATTTTGTTCTCTTGAGTTATTGTTTTTTTACATACATATTCAAAGACAGTCATGCACTCTTATTGTGCTCACAGCATAGCAATGGCGCCAGGCTCTAAGCTGTCAGTCTTGGCGCCAGCAGCCGATCGGCAGTCAGGCGCCGCCGGCCTGACATCCAGCCGCCCCACGTCGACCACCGACGTGAAATTTGCCAAATGCTTTGTCGCATTAACAGCGTCCCGCATTGAGCAGCTGTCGGGCCAACAGGTGCCAATCGTAATTAAAATTTTTAACTTGGATTTATCTGACCAACTTTGCAATTGCAGAAGGCAGTAGGCGCCTGAGAACTGCTCAGACTCGACTGTGCCGTTCTCGTCTGTGAAGTTGGCACCAGCTGCCAGGCACTGGTCGAAGCTGCCCAACCAAGTAGTGGCTCCGTTGAGTAGACCCGCCTGCGGCCGGCCGATCGAGTCGATGACTGGTGAGGTGTTGTTTTGGTGGTGGATTGGAATCTTTATACTTATACGAGTAGTTTTCGTCTTTTTTTCTAACAAATCTTCAGATGATCAACTAAAGAATTATCTAGAAGAAAAAAATTCCCGTTAGATTTTTTACCTGGAGAATTATTTCAGAGAAGATATTTCTAAATATTTAAACAAAAGGGAAAATTCTTTATTCGATTTTAATCTAAAGAATTCTCTCTCGAGAAATATTCTCCGTTAGATTTTTTTCTGGAAAACTCTCTCGGTAAAGATTTCCTGTTGGATTTTTTCTGGAAAATTCTCTCTTGAAAGATTTCCTGTTGGATTTTTTCTGGAAAATTCTCTCTGGAAAGATTTCCTGTTGGATTTTTTCTGGAAAATTCTCTCTGGAAAGATTTCCTGTTGGATTTTTTCTGGAAAATTCTCTCTGGAAAGATTCATGTTGGATTTTCCTGGAAAATTCTCTCGGTAAAGATATCCTGTTGGATTTTTTCTGGAAAATTCTCTCTGGAAAGATTTCCTGTTGGATTTTTTCTGGAAAATTCTCTCTGGAAAGATTCATGTTGGATTTTCCTGGAAAATTCTCTCGGTAAAGATATCCTGTTGGATTTTTTCTGGAAAATTCTCTCGGTAAAGATATCCTGTTGGATTTTTTCTGGAAAATTCTCTCGGTAAAGATATCCTGTTGGATTTTTTCTGGAAAATTCTCTCGGTAAAGATATCCTGTTGGATTTTTTCTGGAAAATTCTCTCTGGAAAGATTCATGTTGGATTTTTTCTGGAAAATTCTCTCTGGAAAGATTCATGTTGGATTTTCCTGGAAAATTCTCTCGGTAAAGATATCCTGTTGGATTTTTTCTGGAAAATTCTCTCGGTAAAGATATCCTGTTGGATTTTTTCTGGAAAATTCTCTCGGTAAAGATATCCTGTTGGATTTTTTCTGGAAAATTCTCTCGGTAAAGATATCCTGTTGGATTTTTTCTGGAAAATTCTCTCGGGAAAGATTCCTTGTTTGATTTTTTTCAGGAGAATTCTCTCAAGGCAAAGATTCCCCGTTGGATTTTTTTCTGGAAAATTCTCTCAAGCAAAAGATTCCCCCTAACGAGAATTCTTATCTAAAAGATTTCACCAAATAGAAGAATTCCTCACTGAATTCTAATCCAGGGATCCCCCTAGAGCAAGATTACCCTTTAGATTTTTTCTAATTTTGAAAAAGATGCACTTTTGGATTCTTATCCGGAAAATTGCCCTCAGAAGAAAGATTCCCCGCAAAACAAATCGCATTCACTCACACGGCAAAGCCCATCCTTTCATTCGAAGCACGGCCTCCCCAAGAAGTTTCAAATCTCTGGTGCAGTTCTCTCCTATGCCCGCACTTTCCAACAGCTCGTCCAGTGTCCAAGTTGTGTCCAAGTTGTCGCGAAAAATTCCCCCACGAGAAAGTGAGGCTGCTGAAAGCCTTCGGATTAGCTGGTCCATAGAGAAGTCGTTAGAATTGTAGCTGCTTAGAGGCACTTTGTTGCTGCTCAATAGAACATTATCAACAAATCCAAGCAGTGCTTCGGTGTAAGCAGACTTGCTTTCGGCCGCAATAAAATATGGTTGCCATGCAATTATTGCCAATAAGCTGAGGCAAACGATATGATTTGATTTTGTGTGCCAACTCATAGTTTGTAAACTTTGCAGCATTTTAAATTGAAGAAAACTTACTTTTGTAGATGGTTGAAGGTATTCTTCTGCGCTATACTGAGGAGAGTCAAACCTTCTGTTTATATAAAACGGCTGTGTTAACCCAGCCCTACACTTTTGCAGCATCTCTTGCAGTGCAGTAGCAGCAAGTACAATAGTGTAAATTCAAGTTTAATTGACAGTTACGTACATGGCATGCTTGCACAGCTTTACTTACTGTCAGCCAGTGCAGCTGGCCGGCAATGACCTGCCTCTGCATGTACAGCTGCACAATAGAAATTCTAGTCAAATACGCTCGTACAGGCTAGTTAAAAGAGATACTATTTTTTGTTGAAGGTAATGCAATGGTTGCATGCAATTAAGCTACACTGTCTATAACTACGTGTTACCTACATATTATTACTGCGTGTACATGTACTTGTCCATGTAATAATGGTACCACTACTAGCTTGGTATTGGTATCTTACTGTTAAATGACAATTCATTATTATATTGTGAAATCGTTTTATCCGACGTACAACATGAATTATACGTACATGAATTATACGTATACAATATGTACAACAGACAGATCAATAAATTAAAGATAACTTTAACATTAACCATGCATGTTACATGATGTGGGTGCATTGCTGCAATAGTAGCAATATTTACGAGTGTACGTAGTACTCGTAAATATTGCTCACGCATACAGCATGTATTTGACAACGCCACGGTTATCTCAACTCACAGAAAGTACTAATACACTAATAGCGATTAGGCGTACTCAAAGACAGAATTTTTTTCGAAATAATTTTATCATTATTTTATCATTAATAAGAAGTATAGGCTAATGTCAGCACGGCGGGATATTTCATCACTCGCATTTATCAATTTAATTTCATGTTTATAATCGACACAACCTGTACATAATCTGCCGGGGTTTTAGACAGAAGAGAATAACAAAACAATACAATCAAATGTCAGAAAACTTCATGCATCAAAGTATAAATTTGTTCTTAACAACAAGAAATGACTTATACAATTTTCTGTAAAAGATCTTTTAAAAATAGTCAATCGGCATAGCATTAGATGGTCGTTTTAACTTCTTTGCCAAAAATTTATTTTAGAGAA
>NIVC01002253.1:0-20000 GCA_002269645.1 Macrostomum lignano | reverse complement strand
GGCTAGCAAACTTCGGCTAGCAGATTTCCTGCTAGCAAATTTCATAGACCCGAACCTCTGTGGGGAAACCCCATAGAAAGAACCTCTGTGGAAAAAAATTGATTTTGGTATCTTGACTTTGATTTTGGTGTTCTGGCTTTGGTGTTCTGATAAACACCATCGGAAGGATCTGTGGAAAGACTCCAGCTGAAGAATCTGTGGAAAAACCCCAGCTGAAGAATCTGTGGAAAAACCCCAGCTGAAGAATCTGTGGAAAAACCCCAGCTGAAGAATCTGTGGAAAAACCCCAGCGGAAGAATCTGTGGAAAAACCCCAGCTGAAGAATCTGTGGAAAAATCCCATCGGAAAAATCTGTGGAAAAACCCCAGCGGAAGATCTGTGGAAAAACCCCAGCTGAAGAATCTGTGGAAAAACCCCAGCGGAAGAATCTGTGGAAAAACCCCAGCTGAAGAATCTGTGGAAAAATCCCATCGGAAAAATCTGTGGAAAAACCCCAGCGGAAGAATCTGTGGAAAAATCCCATCGGAAAAATCTGTGGAAAAACCCCAGCGGAAGATCTGTGGAAAAACCCCAGAGGAAGAATCTGTGGAAAAACCCCAGCGGAAGAATCTGTGGAAAAACCCCAGCGGAAGAATCTGTGGAAAAACCCCAGCGGAAGAATCTGTGGAAAAACCCCAGCTGAAGAATCTGTGGAAAAATCCCATCGGAAAAATCTGTGGAAAAACCCCAGCGGAAGATCTGTGGAAAAACCCCAGAGGAAGAACCTCTGTGGAAAACCCCAGCGGAAGAACCTGTGTAGAAAGATCCCAGCGGAAGATCTGAAAAAACCCAGATAGGAACCTCTGTGGAAAGTCGCCGATGAAACCTAAGTTTATTCCGATTCAAATAACATATTACTGTTTAACTGGAATGTTTTTAAACTATTTTATTTCAGAATCGCCTACCGGTTTACGGACAGCGAAGTTGACGATATTCGCGACAAGAAAGACAAGTTTAAGAGGTGAAAAGGGTGAAGAGGCGTATTCGAAAGTGTCAAAAATTGTGCTAATATAGGGTGGCAAAGGGTGCTTTGATGAGTGACAAGTGTATTTACAATATAAATGGAGGCCTTAGATCAAGGAATGGAGTGCTCAGATCAAGGAATGGAGTGCTTAGATCAAGGAATCGAGTGCTTAGATCAAGAAATGGAGTGCTTAGATCAAGGAATGGAATGCTTAGATAATGGAATGCAGTGCTTAGATCAAAGAATGGAGTGCTTAGATCAAGGAATGGAGTGCTTAGATCAAGGGAATGGAGGGCTTAGATCAAGGAATGGAGTGCTTAGATAATGGAATGGAGGGCTTAGATAGTGGAATGGAGTGCTTAGATAATGGAATGGAGTGCTTAGATCAAAGAATGGAGTGCTTAGATAATGGAATGGAGTGCTTAGATCAAAGAATGGAGTGCTTAGATGAGTGCTAGTGGTGTCCAGATGCATAACAGGGGGTCGCCTAGAAGTGCAAGAGCGGTTACCGAGGTGTCCGCCACAATTTCTAGTTGTTGCTTTTGCTCAGCATCAATGGTATGGAAATCTCACTCGCTGTTGTTCCCGATCAACCGCAGCGTGCTGTTCCAGAAGAAGATCGAGTCGCTGTTCCTTGGCCAACAGCCTGTCGCAAGCAGCCTGTTCCAATGTCGGCACTGCCGCCAGCTGCTCACACGCGACACTCAACGCCGACTGCGCTGCCATCCGACTCGCCTCTGCGTAGGTCCTCGCGGTGCCCCCGTGTACCGACACGAGACGGATGCGGGCTTCGACGTTAACGAGCATCTCATCGAGCAGAAGCAACAGCTGGGCAGCTGGCGCACCGTCTACTGGCGTCTCTGGGGTCACGTGAACGCGCTCGACTGCGTACGCTGCGGTGGCGCGTTCGCTTGCGCGCAGTTGGGCCACTGCGCGTATCATGCCAGCCCGGCACGATTTGAGTTTCCGTCATCGTCTGCGGATGAGGAAGTGTAAGACTTCATTGCTCTGTTATTGTTTAGTTTTGGGAATCACTTCTGAAACTTTTATAACCTCATTTTACTGAATTTATAGTTGCGCTTGGATTCTTTTGTTTTCAAAAAAGCACCTTTCTTTAAGAGGCGCATAAAAGTAAAGGGACGCGTAATTTGCGCAAACGATTTTCTCCTGTTTACGTTTTCAGTTTCTCCTGAATCATAGGGAGCGGTAGAGCTGCATCATGGGGAGCGGTAGAGCTGCATCATGGGGAGCGGTAGAGCTGCATCATGGGGAGCGGTAGAGTTGCACCATGGGGAGCGGTAGAGCTGCATCATGGGGAGCGCCAGAGTTGCATGATGGGGAGCGCCAGAGTTGCATGATGGGGAGCGCCAGAGTTGCATGATGGGGAGCGCCAGAGTTGCATGATGGGGAGCGCCAGAGTTGCATGATGGGGAGCGCCAGAGTTGCATGATGGGGAGCGCCAGAGTTGCATGATGGGGAGCGCCAGAGTTGCATGATGGGGAGCGCCAGAGTTGCATCATGGGGGTGGCAGAGTTGCATCATGGGGGGCGGCAGAGTTGCATGATGGGGAGCGCCAGAGTTGCATGATGGGGAGCGCCAGAGTTGCATGATGGGGAGCGCCAGAGTTGCATGATGGGAAGCGCCAGAGTTGCATGATGGGGAGCGCCAGAGTTGCATGATGGGGAGCGCCAGAGTTGCATGATGGGGAGCGCCAGAGTTGCATGATGGGGAGCGCCAGAGTTGCATGATGGGGAGCGCCAGAGTTGCATGATGGGGAGCGCCAGAGTTGCATGATGGGGAGCGCCAGAGTTGCATGATGGGGAGCGCCAGAGTTGCATGATGGGGAGCGCCAGAGTTGCATCATGGGGGTGGCAGAGTTGCATCATGGGGGGCGGCAGAGTTGCATCATGGGGAGCGCCAGAGGAGCGGGGTTACGAGCGTATGAAGCGCCAATATTTAACAATGCACGTTTTACTGTTTTTGTAAAAGAAGTAGTAATTTAAAGCTGATATTCATAATTTTTGCAAAAATATTCACAAAAATTGCACTATTTTGGCACTATAGTTATGCGATGGCACAGTCTAAACAAATGGAAAATTTATGCATGCCAGTTCATATTTAAAGTGTTATCAAAATCTAATTTTTTATGTCGACAGTCTAGCAATAAAATCGCCTCGACCAACGCCAGTCAGTAAGCTGTAAGTACTGAGCCACATATTAGATAGTAAAAATGCCTACTTTTCTACTATTAAGTAACAAAATAGGAGTTTGATAAATATATTCTGCTTTAATGTTTTTACGATTGCGTAATTTAAAAGTAAAATATGAACAGTTTAGAATTTCTTCGTGTACTTTCCAACTGTCTGTCGTTAATAGTTCACCTAGTGCTACGCAACTAGCGTATTAGGCTCCCTGTACAAATTATCTGATACAATACCGTTAAACTACTTTTTAAAACTGATGTTCAAAGTACGTTCGTATTTTATAAGTACATTGAAATAAGTACAAAAGTTTCACCCGACTACTTTAATGGTTAGAATCAGTTGTTAAATGAACTAATCTTGGCCTAATCAACCTTTCAATTAGGAGAGTCACTCTAAAGATTTATTAATACCAATGTTATTACATTAGTTGTAGCATTTTGTTCGTACTAATATTATGCTATAGTTGGTAAAACAATTTGCAGTTTCTACTTCACCATCATAGCTTGCGTGAGTAATCCATAAAATACACTACGTGACTATGTGTCTCTTTGATCTTAAACAAAATATAATTGGTATTCATTGATGAGCAAGCAATTCTCGTTACGTGAACTTTTTTTAATTACAGAGCCACCAACTCCTTGGGTGTTTACCCCTGTTGCGGAGTGAAGACTCTGCGCTTCGATCCGTTCCGATTGTCTACGGTGAGCCTTCTCAATTTCTCACTTTTATCTGCCACTTTTAATCTGCTATCCTATTTTTCACTCCTATCTGTCGAGTCTTATCTATCACGACTAGTCTGTCACGCAATCTGTTACTTCTATCTGTCAGTCATATCTGTCACTCCTATCTTTCACTACTATTTACTACGTTTATCTGTCACTCATATTTGTCACTCTCATCTGTCACTCCTATCTGTCACTCTATTTGTCACTCTGTTTGTCATTTGACAGATGATGAGAGCTTATCTGTCACTCTTATCTGTCACTCCTAACTGTCACTCTTATCTGTCACTCCTATCTGTCAATCCTATATGTCACTATTATCTGTCACTCCTATCTGTCACTATTATCTGTCACTCCTATCTTTCACTATTATCTGTCACTCCTATCTGTCAATCATATCTGTCACTATTATCTGTCACTATTATCTGTCACTCCTATCTGTCAATCCTATCTGTCACTATTATCTGTCACTATTATCTGTCACTCCTATCTTTCACTATTATCTGTCACTCCTATCTTTCACTATTATCTGTCACTCCTATCTTTCACTATTATCTGTCACTCCTATCTGTCAATCCTATCTGTCACTATTATCTGTCACTCCTATCTTTCACTATTATCTGTCAATCCTATCTGTCACTATTATCTGTCACTATTATCTGTCACTATTATCTGTCACTCCTATCTGTCACGCTTATCTGTCACTCCTATCTGTCACTCCTATCTGTCACGCTTATCTGTCACTCCTATCTGTCACTATTAACTGTCACTCCTATCTGTCACGCTTATCTGTCACTATTATCTAACACTGCGAAATTCAAAGCGCCAAAAATTCAAACTTCTACGCAGGGCTGCAAATTTCGTGATCACGTGATCAGCTCAGCTAACGAAGACGCCACCCGTGCAGCCACTTTGCCAACGAAGGCAGAGTCCGCAGCTGATAGCGATGAAGGCGATGCTGAAGCTGACGGTGGCAGCTGTGGGCCTCCGTTGAGTGTACAGCAGATTCTGCTGGCAAAGCGAGACGCCGTGTGCGTGCCGCCGCCTGAGAAACCCGAGGAGAGAAGGTTAGAGATTGAAGATTGAATGTTTATGAGTGAGTTTATGAGTTCCCGAGCGACTTTATGAGTTTTTGGGAGAGTTTATGAGGTTCAGAGTGAGTTTATGAGTTTCTGGGTGAGTTTATGAGTTCCCAAGAGACTTTATGAGCTTCAGAGTGAGTTTCTGAGTTTCTACTAAAACAGCTATGAGTAAATAACATAAACAAAACGCACAAATATTGTCTCGCCACACAGTCTAGCAGACGTGGACATATTCGACAACGAATATCTGCTCCTTTATCCAACTCAGAAGCCGAAGCAACAGAAGCATTTGCACACCAGTGTAAGTAAATTGACAGTTTGAATTTTAAACAAAAATTAAATGCGTTTCCTTTCTGATTTGAAAAGAATAGCCATAGCATATTTAAAGTTCTTTTCTTATACGTCTATACACGTAGACTAGTTAATAAAATTAATACAAAGTTATGCATCGAGATTCTTTTGTTAATTCAGCGTTCATCAGCCGCCGCCGCAGTCCTTGAACCGCTCTGCGTCGACGAGGACCATCGGGGCGGCGCCGGTGGCGACACAGACGCCAGCGACGACTCCGGGGAGGATGAGTGCACTGGCGATGCGGAAGACGCTGGTGCGGGAAGACAGCAGCCGAGAGGCAAAGTTGGCGGAAGCGGAGCCGTTGGCTGTGCTAATAAAAGCGAGAGTGAGAACTGAGC
Source organism: Macrostomum lignano (assembly GCA_002269645.1). Taxonomy (NCBI): domain Eukaryota; kingdom Metazoa; phylum Platyhelminthes; family Macrostomidae; genus Macrostomum; species Macrostomum lignano. Next base: position 14,300 of record NIVC01002253.1, on the reverse strand, counting down.
TGCGATGCTGTGGAATCGGAGCTTAACAGAAAGATTGGGCTGAGAGAAGTGGTCTTAGCAAGGCGAGGGTAGTCTAGGGGATGAGAGGTAGTCTAGGGGTGAGAGATAGGCTATTGAGAGGGGAGGTAAGTCTAGGGGGATGAGAGGTAGTCTAGGGGTGAGAGATAGGCTATTGAGAGGGGAGGTAAGTCTAGGGGGATGAGAGGTAGTCTAGGGGTGAGAGATAGGCTATTGAGAGGGGAGGTAAGTCTAGGGGGATGAGAGGTAGTCTAGGGGTAAGAGATAGGCTAGGGGATGAGAGGTAGTCTAGGGGTAAGAGATAGGCTAGGGGATGAGAGGTAGTCTAGGAGGATGAGAGATAGGCTAGGGAGAGAAGACGTAAGTCTAGGGGGTGAGAGGTAGTCTAGGGGTAAGAGATAGGCTAGGGGATGAGAGGTAGTCTAGGAGGATGAGAGATAGGCTAGGGAGAGAAGACGTAAGTCTAGGGGGTGAGAGGTAGGCTAAGGGGAATGAGAATTAGGCTAGGGGCGTGCGAGATGGGCTAGGGGGATGAGATGTAGGCTAAGAGGATGTGAGGTAGGCTAGGGAGAGAAGACGTAAGTCTAGGGGGTGAGAGGTAGGCTAAGGGGAATGAGAATTAGGCTAGGGGCGTGCGAGATGGGCTAGGGGGATGAGATGTAGGCTAAGGGAGAGATTAAAAGATTGAAGAATTCTTTTCTAAATTTTCGAAAGAGCAACCTAAACCGACATTCGCTTTGCAGAGAAGCCGGCTCGCCAGCGGGTGACTTTGCAGACTGGCGCTATTTTGCTGCACGCTCCCTCGTTCAGTTGCAAAAAATCCGGCCGATGGGACGCTAATAGAAGCTCGCGAGCCAATCAGGACTATCAGAGGCAGGACGGTGAGATTTTTTATTTTAATTGTAGCGATCGTATTTTCAATTTAAATTAAATAAGAGGGGCTTGTAAAGCAAAGTATTGTAAAGTATTGCAAGTATTGTAAAGTAAGAATGTCCTGAATGTACAGAGGTTGAAAGTTGAAACTCTTCTCTTGGGTGAATGTACATAGCCTTGAGTGAAGCGGCCTAGCTTCTGTGGGGTGGGTGTATATGTCCTGGGGGTGGAGAGTGAAGTAGCCTAGCTTTTTGGGGTGCGTGTACATGTCCTGGGGGTGGAGAGTGAAGCGGCCTAGCTTCTTGTGGGTGTACTTTAACTGGAGGGATAGAGAGTGAAGCAGCCCTTAATAGGATGGACAATATAGTCAAATTAACGAAATTGATTAAATTCAACTGCATATTTCAACAATACAGACCGCAGACGAATGTCGCAAATCATGGATTATTTGGTGAAGCTGAGAACAGCTACCGCAGGTGACAATCAGCGGACCCAGCCGGAGAAGGCGGCCAAACAAAAAGAGGTGACAGCCTTCGCACCCTTTTTACGCCCTTTCCCCTTACACCCTCAGTTTCAACCCCAGCGGAAAGCATGCACTCACCTCACGCCCCTCAATTTCAACCCCAGCCGAAAGCATACACCCACCTCACGCCCCTCGCACCCTCAATTTCAACCCCAACCAAAAGCATGCACCCACCTCACGCCCCTCATACCCTTAATTTCAACCCTAGCCGAAAGCACCCACCTCACACCCCTCATGCCCTCAATTTTAACCCCAGCTGAAAACACCCACTTCACGCCCCTCATGCCCTCAATTTCAACCCCAGCCGAAAGCACCCCGCCTCGACCTGCCCCTCACATTTTCAGTCTCAACCGTAAAAATACCATAAAAGCACCGTAAAAGATTCAACAATCCAACAAATTTTCATGTAATTTCCAGTACTCTGGTGGCATGTACGCCAAGTTAGAAGCCCAATTCAAGGCTACTCATTCTGTATCAGCTGGGGCCAACAAAGTGCCGCCAATGAATCCCAGGTAATAATTATTTTGATCGAAAATTAAATTAATTAGAATAGCGTACCATGGAGTTATTATCAGTAGTCTTATAAAGTTTCCCCAGAACTTTACTAAAAACAACGATTTTCGTTTTGCTTCATTTTTGTTTCGCGGTTTTGCCGTGACCACCGTTTCGATTTCCTGTTTGATATCGCACCCGATAACCTTTGTTGGTTTGAATATTACAGAACTAAAATAATAAAAATTTGCTGATAAACCCCCAAAAATATTTCATCTTTTTGATATGCACTTTTAGTTAAAAAAGCACGTATGCCTTGTCTAAAACGCCAACAAAAGCAGTTGATATTCGAGTTCTTTACTCAGAAAAAACTTATAGTTTCCTTTTATCGAGGTTATTCTCGATTAGATTCTCGGTTCTCGATTAGAAAATCAACGGGCTGCTGTACACTCTGTGTGAGTGCGTTTGATTGCGGGACGCGATGTCATCGAAGCTGTGTTTCGCCAGGATGCTCACAGTTCTAGCTGCTAATTATTATTATTCCATCATTATTAATTTTCGATTTACAATTTCGGGCTTCAAAATCCGCTTCAAATTCATGTCAGGTTAATTATGAAATTAATATACCCTTGGTTTCATAAGCAGAGAGGTTCTTATCGACAAAAATCTGTATCTGTCCTATGTCTATTACTTGATCATTTTTGTTGGCTCAGTACATTGGAACCAAAGAAAAATGAGAGTCATATAGCTGGAATTGTACATTGTTAGTAATGTATGTACAAAGTTTTTTTTATCGCGTGCCGCTTTTGAAGTCTTTCGCTTTTGGAAAATATTTTATAAGCTGTGCAGCCGTAAATCGGCCATATGAGTTATTTTTAAAGACATCGAAACATTCTCTACCCAACCCTCTGATTTGGTATGTCAGCCTCTAACCCCTCCTCTGACTCCGTGTCATAAATGACACATCCCTCCTTATCCCTCCTCTGACTCCGTGTCATAAATGACACATCCCTCCTTATCCCTCCTCTGACTCCGTGTCATAAATGACACATCCCTCCTTATCCCTCCTCTGACTCCGTGTCATAAATGACACATCCCTCCTTATCCCTCCTCTGACTCTCTTTATGATGTGTCTATGTGTGAGCCCCAACCGGCAACCCCCTAATTTTTCTGACTCTCTATGTGTCAGTCTTTATCCCTCGTCTGACTCTCTATGTCTACGTCAACCCTAAACCCCTTCCTCTGACTCTCTTTGTGTCAGCCCCAACTTTGGTCCTCTGACTCCAAGTGATGAGCCATAGACAAAAGCTTGAAACCAATCAAATGCTTTTTAATTTTGAACGAGCTGGTATAGGTGCCCATCTAGTGCAGTGCTTTCTCAAATACGAGTACCTGAGAGATACAGAGTTTTTTCGCTACTACTTTTGATGCCATATCAATTATTCGAACGCGTTTGCCAGACCGTTGGAACGGCCAAAAACTTCGGGACCAAGGACTGGCGGTAAAATTTGAAATCATCGACAGAATATTGCATAGATAGCTGCTACTCAGATGGTGGAAAGCGCACTTTCAGCGACACAATTGAGAACCTATCACCTGTACACTACTACACATCCGTCAAGTTCTGACCGACAATAAAGGTCGTTGTGCTAAGTATCAATCAATCAATATTATTGAGGACAAGTTGTTTCTTATAAAAACTTTCCAACGAAATATCTTTGAGGTAGGGGTTACTCTAATGGTGTAATTTTGCTTTAGCTGATATAACTCTGCCTTAATGAACAGCTTTTTGATACGTGTACAAATAATGTACAATTAACTTTTTAAATGAATTTTTAACTGATTATAACAAAGCTGATTATGATTATATCAGTAATATAAACCAAGTTTTCAAAGAAAATGACAAATTAATTAAATAGGAAAACTTTAAAATGAATAGAAATCTAAACGATACGTCGATACGTCCCTAATATTGCCTCGCAAAAATAATGTTGTTGTTTGTACTTTACAATATGAAGTGTGGCCTCTCCGTGTGTATTATATATTACTTAACCTATGGCGAATATTATTTACCGTTGCGTGTACAATCGGGTTTCTTACCTTTGCGCGGGCGTGATACATAACAACATAACATACACCTAATGTCTAATACTATCGCAGTGTGAGCGCATTTATGAATGTTTACATTCGTAATTCTTTATTTATATTGCGTTATTAAAACATACAGCATTTATATGATTTTAATCTGCACATAAACTCAACGCGTGCATTATATTTTGTTATAGCTAGCTGAATAAAAAGTTAATCAATCGAGGGAGTCAACTAATTAAGGCTTTGTTGTTAGATGTACAGGAATCCAGAGCGAACCATTGCCGATAGCTTGTACATCTATGAGCGTATGTACATTGACCGCGGACCATAGGGGAGGGGGAGCGCGGTGTAGAGAACTGCAGACGCTATTTTCAAAGCTTACACTGTTACACAAAAATGTACATCTAGAAATTAGGTTAGGGGATAGTAAAGAAGGCAGACTGGAAAGAGGCTGGGTCTGGCGTACAGAAGTTTGTCTATATGTACATTTAAATGATGAGGCAAACGTCAGAACCAAGACCATGGTTATTTGCAATTCCCAAACTCCACTTGTTTTTTTCACCTCCTTCCAGTATTCGAGCGAAAGCCAAACTACCAGCAGCATCAGCAGCCGCAGGCGGTTCGAGCAATTCTGCAAGTCTCCCGTTCCGCTAGAGCCGGCTGCAGGACGGCTGTGATTGGCTACGGGGCTAATTAACGCTTGAATGAACCAACCTATCTGTAGAGATTTCATTGGATGATACTGTTGCTATTTTTAGAAATTCTACGCTCTTGCCTCTGATCACCCCAGCACGTGACATTTCAGCCAATAGAAAATTAAGCACAGATTCACCTGCTGAAGCTCCGCAAGCTTTATAAATCGTATTTAAGATTGCATGAAATTCAAATCTGTAAATGTTTCTGTCCCGTATTGCATATTCAATTTAAAAATAAAAAGAAATATCACAAATGAAGAGCGATTTTGAACACGAAAAAGCTTCTTTAAAGCACCGCAATGTGTACTTTGCAAGATCTTTCTGAATTTTAATGCTTTTTTTTAAATGCTTGAAAGACACAGACATATGCGTAACATAGTACAGAAAATATAATAGACAAGCGGAACAACCAATAGGTTTTTCCATCATAAAATAGCAACATAAGGATTAATATTTTCACATAGCCACGATAAATTTATGTTTATTAATACAAAAAACTGGAATACAAAACTTCGTAAGGAATTGCGCTAAGCTTTCTACTTTACATATCGGTAGTCGCCAGTCCAAGAGAAACGCCTTCAATCAATCAACTCTAATCTCGCTGCCTCACAAGTTACTTAAAGCCTCTCCAACTCGAACTCGTTGACCCGGATGCACTTTAAACTCGAAATTGTCCGGAGCTTCAAACACCAGCACTATAGTGCTGCCCAGATCGAATTCGCCAAACAGTTCACCTTTACTAAGCCGTAGGCCGCCCTGCTTAGACTGCAAATCCAAATCTCGGTAGGGAGCCAGCGGACCGCCTGCATTGGTGACTAGGTCCTGCGGTTGGGGCCATAGACAGTTCTTTATGAGCTTAGTTGGAATAACTGCTTCAGATCGTTGGCTTTTTGATACGAACATTTGGGACCAGAAACTGCAGAGGATCTGGAAGGCTGGCCCAGCAACTAATGATCTGGGAGGCTGGTCCATCAACTGAGGATCTGGGAGGCTGGTGGCCCAGCAACTGAGGATCTGGGAGGCTGGTGGCCCAGCAACTGAGGATCTTAGAGGCTGGCCCAGCAACTGAGAATCTGGGAGGCTGGCCCAGCATCTGAGGATCTGGGAGGCTGGCCCAGCAACTGAGGATCTGGGAGGCTGGCCCAGCATCTGAGGATCTGGGAGGCTGGCCCAGCAGCTGAGGATTTGTGAGGCTGGCCCAGCAGCTGACACTCTGGGAGGCTGGCCCATCAACTGAGGATCTGGGAGGCTCTCCAAGCTTCTTCAGAGATCTTTAAGCATGAATCAAACCTCATATTAATTGAGGATTTTGAAGAGATACGCCAAATTTTGAAAGTATCTTTCGAAATAAATTTATGCTCAAGTTTTAACCATCCCTCACCTGATCCGCATAGACTCGAATATTTCCCACATTGGTAGCGCCAACCGCGGCATAAGCAAAGAATCCGTGCCTCCAGCTGCCGGTGAACACGGCTCGCTCGTTCAAGCAGAACAGGCCTCGGACAAGCCCGGCCACGCCAGGCGACACGGACATCAAATAGCCGGGATAGTGACGCCGTCTTGACGCCTGCCAATCTGTCGGCGAATGGAATCGATGATAATCGCCGGGCGAAAGATAGATGACGCAGTGGTACAGGCTGCTGCCTGATGAGTGAGTCTTCAATCGGGAGTAATATTCTGAGTCGGGTAGGCGCGGGTTTGAGTTGTCGGAGGACAACGGACCGAGAAAGCTCTGCATGGGGCAGATTTTTAGCGATTATTAATACTTCGGTGTATTAAAGCAATCGAAAAAAGCGAAAATTTATAATTAGAATAAACGTTATATCTATTTACGAGTGTTTTATATGAAGTCTACTTTATCTATCTACAATCTACTGCATTTATCCGCAATATAATGTATCTATCTCATAGACTATCTGCAATCCACAGCATATATCTACAATCTGCTGTATCTATCTGCAATCTACTGCATCTATCTGCAATCTACTGCATCCATCTGCAACCTACTGAATCTATCTGCAATCCACAGCATCTATCTGCAATCTACTGTATCTATCTGCAATCCACAGCATCTATCTGCAATCTACTGTATCTATCTGCAATCCACAGCATCTATCTACAATCTACTGTATCTATCTGCAATCCAAAGCATCTATCTACAATCTGCTGTATCTATCTGCAATCCACAGCATCTATTTGCAATCTACTGTATCTATCTGCAATCCACAGCATCTATCTGCAATCTACTGTATCTATCTGCAATCCACAGCATCTATCTGCAATCTACTGTATCTATCTGTAATCCACAGCATCTATCTGCAACCTACTGAATCCATCTGCAACCTACTGAATCTATCTGCAACCTACTGAATCTATCTGCAACCTACTGAATCCATCTGCAACCTACTGAATCTATCTGCAACCTACTGAATCTATCTGCAACCTACTGAATCTATCTGCAACCTACTGAATCTATCTGCAACCTACTGAATCTATCTGCAACCTACTGAATCTATCTGCAATCTACTGAATCTGTCTACAATCTACTGAATCTATCTGCAATCTACTGAATCTATCTGCAATCTACTGAATCTATCTGCAATCTACTCTATCTATCAGCAATCTACTGCATCTAGCTATCTGCAATTCACAGCATCTATCTGCAAGCTACATCTACTCTATCCAAGCACCCTGACTACCTGCAGTGTATAATCGACACCCTTGACTTGTTCCAGGCGTCCATCAGGTTCGGCCCGACCCAGATGCAGCACCAAGCCATCAGCGGGCGCCACCAGGCCCACTTTCGCTGCCACAGGTCTTGCATCGGGTCGCAGCTCTCGCCTGAAGAATTCTGACAGATTCCTGTACCCAGTCAAGTCACTGTTAGCCACTTCAGTTAAATTGCAATGGAACAATCGGGCATACAGGCTGTAGGCTGGTTGGCGAGCGAATTCAGGCAGCTCGACATGCTGGCAGCGACCCCACAGTCGGGATAGCGCATTTAATGGTAGACGACGATAAACTCGAAGCTTTTTGTACAAAAAGGGTAAAAGGCGGGAGCAACTTTTACTTTATGATGAGTGTTAGATGACTTGCTATCTAATTAGTAAGTTATTAAAAATGTAGTTCAAATATCACTCATACCCTAATAGATGAGTCCTCCATGTAGATCGCATTCCAATTAGCCTTCTCTTCATTAGTCAGTGGTCGAAAAGCTAGCCAAGAAGAATATGCAATAGTGCCACTAGCACTAGCTATTGTCATCATTTTAATAATTCTCATTGCACTTTGGACTGGAATAAGCATATATTTGAACATACTGTAATGAGAAATATATATGCATTTTAGTTTCAGAAACAAGAGTTTATACATAATTGTGCCCTACAAAAAATTAAGAAACTGATTAAATAAAAACATTATATTTTCTCACCTGTCCTAAGTTATCCTTAACACAAATAAATTGTTACTAAATTAGCTTTTGTTATAGTAGAGGACAACTATACTATGTCTCTAGAGGATAGTTGTCTAGAGACAGATAGACAACTATCTATAGCCATATAAGCATAGTTAGAAGCAAAACTAGGGTTTTTTTCTAAATCGAAATCATTATATTTCTATAGGGCTAATCATAGCTATATTTTGAAAAAATATTAAGAGCCAGTTTCTATGCATAACAGTTTCTATATATATATTTTTTACCAGTTTCTATGCATAACATTCCAAATGAAATTATAGCAAAACCAAAGTTCTTAGCAACTATAATTACTAAATAGGATAATTACTAAGTTATTATAAGCTTTTTGACCTCTTACAATATTCTTAAGACTAAGTAAGTGTCGATTTTTTAAATTTTCTAATGCTTTAACATTCAAAACTATAGAAATAGATAGGAAATATTTGATGGTAGCACTACAATTGCCTGCACACAACTGCCTGCGCAACAACTGCTTTTGTTCAAGTTATAACATACTTTGAATTCATTACACAAAAACCTGTTTTTTCGCTGTTTGATATTTTAGTTTTTCTTCTAATTACTGATAATAACTATGATAATACGCTCTGAGTTATTAAACAAGCTCAGCTAGCATACGTTTGTCTCCACACTCCACAGTCGTCGCAGGCAGTTGTCGTGCAGGCAGTTGTCGCGCAGGCAATTGTCGTGGAAGTATACTTAGGACTCAGGACTTGGGTTATACGTGCAGCAGGAAAATAAGCGTTCTTAGAAAATATAGTTTTTAAAATATACTTTCTGCCATTTGAAGAAATAGATAGATTTTAAGTGAAAACTTTTTCTACAACCAAAAAATTGTTTAATTTAGTTCTAATGTTTTTCTGCATTAAAAAACTTTTAATATCGTTATAGTAGGTGTTTTCGATGTTTTTGGGACGAATTTAAAACTTCCAAATAAACCATTTCGACTTTTGAACAAATACTAAATACATCGGATTATACTGGCAAAACAGGCTCCTTAAGCCTGAGCCAAATTTACTACTACTACTACTACTACGACTTATTTAAAAAATTTAAAGTAAATCGATTGTGTCAAACTGCATATGTAGGCTCACAGTGCCTCACACTCACATGGCTTAAAAAGCCAGCCAGTTGCTTCTAGTGTTTCTCAAAGAGTTTCTTTGGCCTATAATGTCATGCTGAAAAACACACAGTAGAAACGAATTTTTTGGCCGAGTGTTTTTTATACTTAGAGACGCGTAGTCCTACTCCTACGTCCTACCTAGGCGGTCGAGGTGCAGACTTTCCTGGAAGAGCATCTTACCCTCGTGGAAGATGGCATTAAAAAATATAGCATTTAAGCTACTTTACAATTGGAGTAATTTTTTTTATTTATGTCTGCATATAGATTGAAAAACTAGAAATTTCATTTTTTTGCACATGGGCCATGAAGTTTTAAGAATCCCATTTTTTGCCATTTTCAATATTGTCAATTTTTTACTTTAGTTTCTTTTTTTCCTCCTATTACTAAATTAGTAAACATTTTTAACATTAAAAAAAGTAAATATAAAGCTTTATTGTCAAATGCCAATCCTAATTGCTAGCAATAAAGCTAATTTAACAAGATAAAGTATTATATTTTTATTAATACCTTATTATAATAGCAAGAAACCATGATTACCATTAAAAGGTACCATTAAAGGTATATACCATTAAAAGGTGTATTTTATATTATATTAACTAATTTATAGTTTTTTGTTATAAGTTTTTTTTGTTTAAATCTACCATTTGTTTAAATGCATACTAGCTAATAATAGCCTTTTTGAATGGCTGATGGCTCTTTCCAACTAAGATATATAAATAAAGCCTACATCTAAGTAAAATAAAATATACCTTTTAAAACCTATGTTCTATTTGTTCCAATACTTAACTAATTTTGCCAATTAGGTATCTTATCAAAATATGAAAGTTTTCAAGATCTAAGACTAGAACATTAGTCATTTCAAAAGTGTTAAGTAGAAGAAAAGCTTGAAAACCCAATTAGATACAAGTATAGAATTTTTAAAGAGAAAAAAGTAATTAGAATATATAAAGTCATAAATAAGAAAAAGAAGCTTTAAAAACTCAAACAATAATTAAAGAATCATTAAATACTTAAATAGGAATAAAATGTCATGAATACCTAAAATAAAAATTTAGATAAGCTATAAGGGCTAATGAATAGGGTTAGGAATTACTAGTGTGGCCCCCCTTCGGGGTGCCCAATAAGCAAGGAGCAAAAATAGTTCATGGAAAACAATTAAAAAGCACATATTCTTAAGAACCAATTCTTTCTTTAATTTTAAAAATTACCTTATTCATGTAAAATTGTCACAGACAAAGATGTTTGCTATAAATCTCTTTTTTCTTAAATTAACAAACAGACAACAAAATATAGCTTTCACAAAGCTAACAGGCTCATTCCATATAAGATGGACATATTTAGAAAATAAAAAAGTCAATATTTTTGCTTGCCATTGCCTTATTATCCTATTTTTTACCAAATGTTTTTTATGTACAATATATACAATCTAAGAATATAAAGGAATGGTAAAATGTTGGATTAGTATGTTATCAAATGGCAAAAAGTCATTTTTGTAAAAATTTTGTAAAGATTTTGTACCTTTTAAAAACAAATAAAAAGCTTTTGAAGGTTAAAACAAACTATAGATAAAAGTATAGTACTTGCATCATCAGATAAAAGCATTGGTGACCAAATAATCTATTATATTTTTAATGTATTAGTACCTCAAAGTTACTGAATTGACAGAAAAAATATGTTACGACCATAATGTTAGGACCATAAGGCTGCCTTTTCTTTTGTATCTTTGTTGCCTTTGAGTTTATATATTCTAATAAAAGAGTATGATTTCTAAAGATGTTCTTAGTCAAATTTTAAAAATGTATTGCAAAATATAAAAAATGAAAAATGTTATGACTTTTACCTTTTAGTTTTTATATGTCAAAAATCCTGTCGTTATGACCATAAGTGTCATTTAAGGTTTATTAGCATAGTCTATACTAATGATGACATTTATATGAAACTCTATAAATATATTCTAGACAAAATAATCTTTCATTTAAAATATTGGTTTATTATATTCTATTATTAGATTTCATTTTATAAGTAAAAGTAGCCTGTCATGTTACGACCGTGCTTATATGGAATGAGCCAACAGACATTCTTCCTAAATAAAAAATATTCCCAAGACAGCAAGCATCCCCCAGATAGCAAGCATCCACCCAGATAGCAAGTATCCACCCAGATAGCAAGCATCCACCCAGATAGCAAGCATCCACCCAGATAGCAAGCATCCCCCAGATAGCAAGCATCCCCAGATAGCAAGCATCATCCCAGATAGCAAGCATCATCCCAGATAGCAAGCATCCCCCAGATAGCAAGCATCATCCCAGATAGCAAGCATCCACCTAGATAGCAAGCATCCACCTAGATAGCAAGCATCCACCCAGATAGCAAGCATCCCCTAGATAGCAAGCATCATCCCAGATAGCAAGCATCCACCCAGATAGCAAGCATCATCCCAGATAGCAAGATAGTAAAACAGAGCCTATTATTCAACACCATTGATCCAAGGGAATTCCATAACTTTTTGGTTTAAATTAAGTAGTGTTTTACTACTTTATAGCTTTATTATCTTTACTATCTTTACTATTAAGCTAAAAATTAGAAATGATAAATATTGTCAATTTTTTAAAAAGTTTATTTTATTAACTTTGCATTATCTAATATAATAGCTTTATATGTTTGATTTTAGGATTTTTGTTTAATTTTAAAAACACAGAAGTCCTATTTTTTGTAAATCTGCCTTTAAACAAGTTATTTTTATGCAAAAAGGATGATGTAATTTATTATCATGTAAATAAAAACGAAGTATACATTTATATCAGGTTTTTTATTAAAAGTTTTTCCTCAAGTTATATAATAGTTTGTAAATCAAATAGATGTATGAGTTGTTTATATATATGCAAAATTGCTAGCCAATTTGTTCACTCTAGCTAATATAAACTATTGTGGACCAAAGGTAAATCACAAAATTGATGACTTTTTCTAGACAATTTTTATCTTTTGGCAAAATTTCACAATAAATTTAAGTTTCTAAGTACTTACTTAGCTTTTGGGTAAGATACAAATCTGGTCAAAATTAAGTTGTGTATACAGTTTTGTATATATGTTCATCCTCTAACATAGTTGGCATTGGTTAATAAGAAGCATCTTTATTGTAGACAATAAATATTGTATTTAACTGGTTCAATATTTAACATGATTGTCATAGCCAGATAATGTAATTTTCATAGTCTTTAATAATAATCTTATTTTCATATTTCTGTGAAACCAAAAATATCACTCTATAGAATCCTGCTGTGTTATAAATAACATAAAATCAATTAACTGCAAAGTTACAGCACACAGACACAGAAGTCCTAAAGAATCAAGCTTGATCACTACTTAACAGCTGAAACAAAGACTTGAAAAGAGCATCGCATACTGGAATATTGTTTAATAAATACTGGCTGGCAGTGATAGTACATATTATAAATTGTATTTATGCGTCCCGCAACTGGCCAATATGGCCAGCTGTGCACCAGCAATCAGTTGAGCAATCTGCGCTCAAGAGTGCCAGCTGCCGGAGACTATGAGAACAAACCGGCTCAGCTGCAGGATTATTTATTAACTGGCGGTACAACCGCAGTGCAGCAGGTCAGCATCATCAGCTACTGCAGGCGGATTCTACCAATCGCAGCTATCCGCTATCTCTGTACAATTTACCTGCCGCTAATGCTGGCAGTGATTACGCTGTACTGCATCGGGTAGCCGCTAATGTTAATCAAAATGTCATTGCTCCTCCTGGCGGCGGCGGTTGCGGAGTTTTAGCCTCATCTACTAGCAGTAGTAGCTTCCGCGAATGCGGCTCGCGTCCCGTATTTAAATTGACAGTGGAATTAATCAAAACTTATAAAGTTATTAACGAGGTAAGTGTTTTGTTTTATAAGCTTTGTTTTTTTAAGAATTCATCTTTTCCTACTGGATCATAAATTTAGCGCTTCTATCAGTTTGTTCATGGCGCCTACTCAAACCCAAATTTGGGCGCTCCTATCAGTTTGTTTAGCGCCTACTCAAACTCAAACCCAAATTTGGGCGCTCCTGTCAGTTTGTTTGGCGCCTACTCAAACCCAAAATTTGGCGCTCCTGTCAGTTTGTTTGGCGCCTACTCGAATCCAAATTTGGCGCTTCTATCAGTTTGTTTGGCGCCTACTCAAACTCAAACCCAAATTTGGGCGCTCCTGTCAGTTTGTTTGGCGCCTACTCAAACCCAAAATTTGGCGCTCCTGTCAGTTTGTTTGGCGCCTACTCGAATCCAAATTTGGCGCTTCTATCAGTTTGTTTGGCGCCTACTCAAACTCAAACCCAAATTTGGGCGCTCCTGTCAGTTTGTTTGGCGCCTACTCAAACCCAAATTTGGCGCTCCTGTCAGTTTGTTTGGCGCCTACTCGAATCCAAATTTGGCGCTTCTATCAGTTTGTTTGGCGCCTACTCAAACCCAAATTTGGGCGCTTCTGTCAGTTTGTTTGGCGCCTACTCAAACCCAAATTTGGGCGCTCCTGTCAGTTTGTTTGGCGCCTACTCGAATCCAAATTTGGCGCTTCTATCAGTTTGTTTGGCGCCTACTCAAATCCAAATTTGGCGCTCCTATCAGTTTGTTTGGCGCCTACTCAAACTCAAACCCAAATTTGGCGCTCCTGTCAGTTTGTTTGGCGCCTACTCAATCCAAATTTGGCGCTTCTATCAGTTTGTTTAGCGCCTACTCAAACCCAAATTTGGCGCTCTATCAGTTTGTTTGGCGCCTACTCAAACCAAATTTGGGCGCTCCTGTCAGTTTGTTTGGCGCCTACTCAAACCCAAATTTGGGCGCTCCTGTCAGTTTGTTTGGCGCCTACTCAAATCCAAATTTGGCGCTCCTATCAGTTTGTTTGGCGCCTACTCAAATCCAAATTTGGCGCTCCTATCAGTTTGTTTGGCGCCTACCAAATCAAAATTTTGGCGCTCCTATCAGTTTGTTTGGCGCCTCAAAATAGTGTTGTCTCCATAACAATGACT